>CM058046.1:63398741-63443759 GCA_030169165.1 Centaurea solstitialis | reverse complement strand
GGACGCAAAAGAATTGATGAGCGTGTGACAGGATCAGAGGTTTTAACCGATCCTCCCCTACTTATAGGAAGAAGCCGGGCACCTACATCCGCTACCCACACGCATTCGTTATATGTGGGAATGGAAGCAGACACCTCCCACCCAGAGGTGCAATTGCACGCCCCCCTTAGCCACTCACTAACCTCTCAATTGGTGCGTGTTTCATTCCACGGGGATTCAGCATAACGGCTATCGCACCCTCACTCGGAGGGTAGTGATATTGAAACAGGAGGATCCCTGCCCCGATCCCCAACCTTCCTTGATGAGCACATGTGTCTAGAGCCTAATGATAAAACACATAGGTACACATACTGCTAGTCTGAGTGACGCAGTTTCGGCTCCACCTCTTACAATTTTGAGTGACGTGACTGGAACCCCGAGAGTGGCGCCCCTGATGGGTGTTTCACGTGGACCGGCGGGAAGACCTACCACGGCTATCATCACGCCAACCGTGAACGTAGGCCACACCGTTGATTCAGCGGTTGTGCAAACGGGTACTCTATGTGAGCCCAGAGTTACTTACCCGGCATTTGTTGTTAGGGAAATGATCGAGAGCGCTCTAAAGGCTCAAATCGATATTGTACGAGCGGAGTTCTCCGACAAGATTGCCGCCCTTGAGGCCCAAGTTAAGGGCAAAGGGAAGACGACGGTGACTGATTATACACCTCCTCCGCCTCCTTCCTCACCTCCGAGATCTACCACACCCGCTTCCTCTAATGATGAGTTGCGGGATCTACTTATGGCATCCTTACTTTCTCGTGGAGATTTTACCGACAAAGAGGTGCATCTTCTTGGGTCCTTGAAGTAATTTTCTGATCCATCCCTTCCCACGAACCGTCCCGAGCCAGCTACCGCACGCTCTCATTCGGTAGGCCCTTCCACCTATTGGCTCGAAGGGAAGTTCAGTGATCTCGGGGAGGAGGTCAAGTATAATATTGCAAAGGTCAAGAGCTCCCTGTTAGCTATCCGTAGAGCTCTTTCGACCTCTTGTCGTGCCGCAGCCGAGCCAACCAAGGAGGCACGACGACCGTGAGGATCCCGGATGCCGTGAGGGGGAAAACCCCAAGAGGGCTCGGCACATTACTTTAGCTCTGGCAGGAAAATCTTCCGGCGCCGCTTCTGTCCGTACCTTCGGTACTCATACGGACACCGATGCCGACGGTCGTCACTCACAGCCTGATTAGAGCACCGTTGCTGATGTTGAGATGATTTGCCAGACATCTCCTTCGTTATCTTTTGTGACACCTCCATCCTAGATGTCTCATCTTCCACTTACGCCGTCACCTACTTGCCATGCTTCGAACAGACCTCCGCCTTGCACGCATTCGCCGGTTCCTTCTGTCTCTCCTCCTCGAGCATCACCTACTGTACCGAACTTCTCTATGTTTGGCACTCTGTCGTCACCTCCTCGCTCCACAGTCAGAAGTTGTGCACCAATCAACCCGGTGACTCATGGCCCTCAGCGACCGATTCATGGTCAATGGAGGCAGCCATCGGTATCACCTCCCAAGGTGATCTACCCTAATGAGAAAGGGTGCTCTTTCTAACCGGCGTATGTATGTGGAACCATGGGTACCAATTCGGTGGCATAGAGAAAGGAGACGCCATCGATACCTTGAGGACTCTCACAGATCCATATTCACCGACAAGGTATTTAACTTACCCATGGAGAAGTACCTTGGGATCACTAAAATGTCAAAGTCCGATCAAGTCAAGCACATTCATTGGATGAAGACTCAAGCCAAACCTCAAGGAGATGTATTCTTCTACAACAACCCAATCGTTCTTCTTAGAAAAGTTTCTTCCGTGCGTTTTCATGGGTTATGGTTCTCGGTCTACACGGTCATTCGTAGGAGTACCAGAACATATACGTTCACCGAAGCCGACTTCGACAACGTACATATTGACGACATTGAGTCATTGTATACTGATCTGAAGACACTTACTAGACGACCTCATGCTTTCTTCAAAGGGCTTGAAGCCATAAAGCGCTTCATCGTGAGAAATCGGAGGAACTCGGAAATATCAGACTTTCAGAATGGGTTCGAGTCACCAAAACACCATCTACCTTACCCCGCCAAATCAGGATCTTCCCAACATCGATCGTTATTCTCCCTTCAATGTTCTTGAGAAACCGGCCCTTAGGGTAGTCTATCTGAATGAAAAGGGTGAAAAGAAATTCATGGTGCGATGAGGTCCACAAGTTCAGCGATGGTACTCTTCACTACATCAACTTGGGGTTGGCAGCGGAAAAGAAAAGACTTGAACTTGAGGTACAGAAGACAGGGCATTGGATAAACCCCTCAATCCTTATTGACAAGGTGTTTAGGATCACCGAGCATCGTCTAGAACACCGCAACGTTCTACGACGCCTCTAGTCCTTTTATGGGTTGAGGAAGATAGAGGGTCCAGTTAGAAAGGGTGAGGAGATACCGCCACCACCACAGAGACATGAGGGTCCTTCCAAGAGATCCAACTATACAATGGTGAAGACTTGGAGCAATCATCAACGGTGACGAAAAAATTGACACAAATGGGGAAATTGTTAGAAATTAATATTAGTTGTGTCAATTTGTAATAGTTAGAAACTTTGTTCGTTAATTGTAATTTTGTTATTTTGGCCCAAATGTTTAGGTGCTTTCTAAAGCCTTTAGTTGCGTCCATTTGTAATAGTTAGGAACTTTTCTAAAGCCTTTTGGCCCTTTTCGCTTGTGTTCATACTTGATGTTGATTTGGATCCTACAGTAAAAATGATAACATCAAAGTTATTGTGCATATATAAATATAATGGAAAATATGTTTTTTATGGTGTTTATTTTTGCAATGTTAATTTTTCAAGTTTGTAAGAATATATGCTTTCCTATTTTCTTTATTTTGAAAATATCAATGTAGCAAAAAACATTCCTAACCTTTTTATTCTCTCCGTTTTTGAAAATTGTCTCAAAAATGCTCAAGTGCACATCACCGACTTTTTTTAGTAATCACAAATCTAGTGGAGAAAAACATGATATATTCAATTTACCTTTTTAGCAATCACAAAAACTCGAAAATTTCAAATTAATTTCAATATAAACATAAATACACACATTAATTATGAATTGATTTGACTTAATTACAATCATAACGAAAATTTGGTTGTTATACGTTTTGAAATTGAAGTAAATTTATATGTTTCCTAAATTGAATAGAATCATGCCTATAAAATCCACAGTATAATTTGCAAAATTCACAAAAGGAAAACAACACATACAACACTCAAAAATAATTCATGGAGAAAAACATGCATCACATGCGATTCATTGTTGTTATCGTGGTTTTTACAACTATGCTTGCATCCGCTACGACCTCACCTGTTGGTACATATTTCTTTTGATCTATATTGTTCTTCTAAAAGTTCCCATTTAAACGGTGTTCTAGACGTTAAGCATTGCGTTATAACTTTCATCAGTCAGCACCACTTATTCTCGTTTAGGTGACTGGGCTTTAGAATATCACTTGACTATTTTGATTCTTCTAACGCCTTTTAGAATCTAGAATACTTGTATGTTTCTTGATTGTTGTTGATGTTGCAGGTGTTGGGAATCCTAGTTCGGACGGTAAAGAGAACTGGTTTTATTGCTTTGCAACAACGTGTATTGTAAGCGACCAGGGGCCAACAAGTCTGTGCACAAAGACTTGTATACCACTTGGTTTTAAGGCCGGACAGTGTATTTCTCCAGGGAACACCGGTGCTAATGGTCATTGTTGTTGTTCATCAACATGAACTAGAAGCATAATGATTTAGTTAAGAGTATTGTTAGTTTGTTAGGAACCCATCACGTTTTGTTAGGTATCTTTTTTTATTTGGGAATACAAAATGTTTAATGTGTGAATTGATGCTATCATTTCGTACTCAATGTTCTGCATGTTTTTTTTTTTTGAAGGAACTCAATGTTCTCCATGTTTATAATTGCATGCTAATAGAGGATATGGAATTAGCTTAATTTTATCAAACTAAATAGAAAAAGGAGATGGTTTGTCAATATATTTTCCACCTATGTTGATTATAATAAGAGTTTTTGGATAAACCAAACACGAAAGAAGATCTAAATTGATTAAAAAATTTGGTTAAAAGTGAAATATACTTCTTTTTCAGTATGTTGTTTAATTGAAAATTGAAGTTATATTAATTATATTTTCTAAATTTTGATGTTTATTCGGGGAAAAAAGCTTTACTCACAATGAAGTTGTTTTTCAAATGCGATATCGTAATGCCAATTGTTGGTTTTCCATTTTTCTCCAAACATAGGTGTTTTCGAAATGCAATTGTGTAGTTAAACATATATAGGTGTTTACTAAAAATGTGTAGAAAGAAGTAAAATTTTAAAAAAATATCATCGTTAATATTTGCAACAATTTTTTTTTTTTGAAAAGAAACTTTTAATACCCACCACCAAATTTTGTCGGGTTTAGGAAATTATTTTCTATGCATTTAATTTGTCGTATTATTAAGGATTCAATCTTTTTATCAATTTGTTACATTTATTAAAAAAGAAAGTGAAATTCTTCCTAACCCCGACATATTTCTATTCAATTTTGTGTAAATTACAAATTTAGAACTTGTAGTTCACACTTTTTAAGAGTCCCGAAAATCAAAATCAAAATACAAGCCATCTTTGTACAAATCACAACTACTTGAAAAACTTGACATCTTTCTATTAGCATGTGCTCAAGGATCGGGAAATAATTAGAGGTGGAGCAAATCGAATCATCCTTACGCACTACAACAAAGTTGATTTAAAGGACCTTTAAAATATAAAAACGTTCTAATAAAATATTTTATAGAACGCTTATTTATAGGACCAAACACAAAAACATCATATCCAAAAGCGTTGCAATAAATTTATAGAACGTTTTTAGTTGTCGTAAAAATATTTTAGAACATTTTAAAAAAACATCGTACTAGTTAATTTTATAAGACGCTTTTGAGAAATATTCTATAAACACTAGAAATTGCCCGTGCGCACGATGCATTTATAATTCTTAACGAAGATGAATAATTGAACATCATCTTTTGACCCATGTGAAAAATAACATTTAAGATTTTTCTTAACATATTTTTGTTCATATATGATTATTTATCTTAATATGATAAAGATTTAAAATGACACATGAAAAAAATAGAGGATTAATAGTAAACTAAATGACTAATCATAGGGGTATTAACTGTATCTTTTAAATTTATAAACAATTTATCATTTAATGTAAAAATATATGAACAAATTAACTCGTATGTATTTTTAATATTTAATAATATGATTAAAATATAAAAATATTCGATATTGCACTCATTTTGAAGATATTTTCTAGACGATTATAATGGTATAATTTGTTAAAAATAAAAAATAAATAATATATTTTACGCAATTTACATTATTTATGTTAATATAATAAGGGTGTAAAATGAAAAATGAAAAAAAGGGGCTAAAAGTAATTTAATTAAGTAACTATAAGGATATAGAGTGTAAGTTATCAATTGAAATATGAATTGGAATTGAGGATGTGGGTGGGAGGAGTTTCCAATTTATGTATTGTTGAGTTGTACTTAGGGCTGGCAATAGATAAGGGTACACCCGTTACCCGTTATGTTTCGACCCGTTGGATAAGGGTATGGATAAGAAAATTTTATCCATTTATCGACTTACCCATTACCCGTTTACCCGAAATTTTAGTGGGTAGGATATAGATAAACGTTTTTTTTCGTTATCCATTACCCGTTACCCGTTATGATATATACATGTATAATTATATACAGTTAAATATTTAAATAATTTTATTAGTTTTATTATTGATATTTTTTATAATGTCGTATGTTAATTTGTGGTTTATTTAATTTTTATCAAGTAAAACAATCTAAAGGTCAAAAAATTAAATATACAAAATTGTTGTCTTATAATTTCTATATTACTTTTAGGTATTACTTCTTCAAAACTATCCCTAATATACTATTGTATGTATCCACCTAAAAAAATTCCTTTGTATATATCAATAGTATATTGTGTGTATTTTTGATACACACAATAGTATATTGGGAGATAGTTGGATACACATAATAGACTCAAAAATACACATAATAGACTCAAAAATAAAGTTTGATATATACAAAAGGAATTTTTTTAGGTTGATACAAACAATAGTATATTGGGGATAGTTGGATACATTTTGAAGAAGTAACCCCTTACTTTTAAAATATTTTAATTTGAATATGTTTGTGGTAATATTCAAATTTTTAGAATAACAAATTACACATATAAAAACCAATTATGAACTTATATTTTACTTATATGTTTGAGGTTTAACGATATTATTTATTGATCAAAATAACTTTTTTTGTTTTACCATTTACCGATTACCCGTTTCGTTACCCGCTATTTGTAATGGGTAGGGTATGGATAAAAGTTTTCTGAGATGGATAATTACCCGTTTTGTTACCCGCTATTTTAAATGGATTTGATAACGGAATAACTTTTACCCTACCCATAACCTACCCATTGCCTATTAGAAGTTGTAATATTGAAGAAAACAGTTTTTTTGGAAAAAACTGAATAAGAATCTTATATATATATAGTATAGATTATAGGACGAATTTTCTTTCAATTCTAAATTGCCAAGGATGTAGTCTAGGCGAAGCCTAGATAAACCTTATAAAAAAAAATACTTTATAGGACGTTTCTCAAAAACGTTCTGTAAAATTAGCTAATACACCGCTTGTCTAAAGCGCCCTATGAAATGATTACTTGATATATTCAATTTACTTTTGATGCATTAGGTTGTATTTGGTAAAAATAAGATAGTACATGTTTGGATGGACCAAAAGCTAGCTTATTGAAACAATAGTTGGAGTAGTGGAGTTGTGTTTTAGGAGTATTTTTGTAGTTTTTTTTCTAATTAAACCCTTATTAATATTAATAAGAGTGAATAACATATTTGGTCCCTATGGTTTAGTAGTTTTAACACTCTAGGTCCCTAAAATGAAGTTTCTACGGAATGGGTCCTTATGGTTTACATTTCATAACATGTTGAGTCCCTAAATCTAACTATATTAAAAAAGAGAGTGAATTACGGATTTGGTCCCTACGGTTTGGTAGGTTTTACGAATTTGGTCCCTAAACTTCATTTATTATAGATATGGACTCGAGGTATCTCATTTTATAACCAATTGGTCCCTCCTTCTAACTGCCGTCCAACCCCTCCGTTAGCCTTGAGGGCATTCTCGTCCTTATCTACTTTTATGTCTTTATGTGAGGGACCAATATCATAAAAACCACACAAACCACAGGGATCAAATCCGTAATTATTTCTGGAAAAAAAAACTTATTTTTCATACTTAAATTAATTAACTATTACATTTTAGTATACATTAATTATAATACTTTAAGCTTACTATTGTATATAATCATATTTTCTTTCAAATAAAAATACTACTACAAATATTTACAACAATATTTATTTATTTTACTTCAAATTTTATTTAATTACTTAGTTATTATATTTTGATATACATATATGTTTATATATGTATGTATATATATAGGGGTGGGTACAAATGTCAACCACTTTTTGGTTGTGAACGTGAGGACAGCCGAAAGCACAACACGTGGCGGATGACTAAGCGCCACGTTAGATCCACGGCGGATGACTAGGCGCGATTCATGGGAGGGCATTGAATTAAAGGAGGGGACCACACTCAAAGCCGCCACGTGTTGTGCTCTCGGTTGTCCTCACGTTCACAACCAAAAAGTGGTTTACATTTGAACTTTCCTCTCTCTCTCTCTCTCTCTCTCTATATATATATATATATATATATATATTAATTACTATACTTTAAATTGAATTTTGATATATAATATACTTTATTTCTAAAAAACTAAATTGCATTTTTGGTCCCTCACGAATAGCTACTTTTTGCTTTTCGTCTCTCCAAATGTGAAAGTACATCCTTGGTCCCAAAATAAGTTTTTTTAAACATATTGGTCCCTCCCTCTAACGGCCGCCAAATAGACTCCGTTAACCTCATCATGTGCCCCTCACGTGAGGGGCATTTTTGTCTTTTTAACCCATCTTCTTCAATCTCATGTGCATCCTCAAGAACATTCATCTTGGTCCCAAAAACATTAATCCCAAATCATATATGAAAAAATGTAATTTAGTGTTTTAAATTAAAAGGCTGATAGGTTAAAGGTTGGTATATATTCACTATTGTCAAACTTTGAATTTCTTTCCACAAAAATGTCTTTCTAAACATCCCCAATTCCACAGAGTTAAAAGATCCCCAATTCAATTCCAAAGAGTCAAAAGACAAATTCTAATTTGCCAATATAATAAGAGCAGGTGTTAGTTCAGAGACCATCACCATCACCATCACCATCATCATTCTTCCCTTCAAAAAGGAAAATCAAAACAGCAGCTCTACTTCGGCTGAACTTTTCCGGTGATTGATTACCGGCATAAGTCACCGATTCTGGAAAACCCACTTGAGAAACCCCCTTATCATCATCTCCGTCTAAACCCGGTGGCGGCGGAGGCTGGTAAAGTCGGAGCTCGTGAGATAAGACGGCCAGTCGTGATTGGGTGTTGGTGGTTGAAGCCATGTTGGTGAGTTTGGAGAGAGAAACAGAGAGTAATGATGATGATGTTATTGACAGAGAGGATACCTTTCTCGATAGCAAAAGCATGTGTATGTGGTCTGATTGAATTGCTATTTGTCAAAACTAACAAGAGGGTTTCCACATAGCCATAGCTTAGATTCAAAAACAAAGCATTCAAATTCATAGAAGAAAACCCTAAAATCAAGAATTGAAAACCCTAAATCAAATCTCTAAAATCAAGAATCAAGATGAGTGTGTGGTTGTGGCGATGGAGATTGGAGAAGGAGACCATTTGGTGGCGGTAGTTGGTAGTTGTGGTGGTGGGTGGTGGCGTTTGGTGGTTGTGGTGGTGGATATGGTGTTCTTAAGATTAACATGAAGAGATGACGATGAAGGAAGAAAGAGACGAAGATGAAAAGGAAAATGGGAAGTGTTCGGGATTTCAGATCCGGATTTCTTTTTTTTTTAAAAAAATAATAAATGGACGTGGTGAGGATTGTAAATGAATCGGGATTTCAACCTCCGAATACACTAGAAATGAAAGAACATAAAAAAAATATGAAAGTCTACTTTAAATTTAGACCATTTATGAAAAAAAACTCTGAAGAAAGAGAAGAAGGTAGGAAGAAGAAGGGGTAAAAAGAACAAAATGCCCCTCACGTGAGGGGCACATGGTAGGCTTAACAGAGCCTACTTGACGGCCGTTAGAGAGAGGGAACAATATGTTAAAAAAAACTCATTTCGGGACCAAGAGTGTCTTTTACTTTTGGATGGATGAAAAACAAAAAGTAGCTATTCGTGAGGGACCAAAAATGTAATTTAGTCTTTCTAAAAAATATGTATTACATTCGTGCACACACATATCTTTTTCTCATGAATTTGACATGAATATTTATATATATTTTTCTTATCATCTTTTTCGTGGTTCTTTACGATTTTTATTTTTTTTGCGTTAAAGGATAAATAACGAGAGTTATTTAGTGATTCACCAGAACTCAATTCTTGCTCTTTATCTCTCAAAACGAAATAAATTTGTGAGAAAAATATGCATCTCAAATTAGTGAGAAAAATATAATTGTGTTTTTTTGTGTAATTTATTTCACTTGAAAAATATAATTTATCTCAAATTTGTGAGAAAAAAGTGCACCTAAAATCTGTAAGCTAATGTTGTTTACTATAATGTATACAAAATTCAAGTGAAATAAACTACACCAAAAAAACAATATGAGAAAAATATATCAATATTCATGTCAATGCGTAAAAAAATATGTGTATGTATGTAATACATACTTTTTTAGAAATAAAGTGTATTATATATTAAATTCAACTTAAAGTATAGTAATTAATATATATATAGAGTCACCTTATTTTGAAAACTCATTAATTTGTGGAAACTTTGAAAACTCATATAAACCATTGATTAGAAGGATTAATAGACAAGATTAATTGCAAATTTCAAAATCATAACCACCAACTCCTATAATTAAGCATCACAAAAATAAAATAAATAAAATTACCAAAAATAAACAAGAAAATGGATTATGATTGGTGGAAAACATGGTTTCCAAAGTTTCCACAAATTAATGAGTTTTCAAAATAAGGTGACTATATATATATATATATATATATATATATATATATATAGAGAGAGAGAGAGAGAGAGAGAGAGGAGCGTTCATTTACAAACCACCATTAGAATACAAACCGTGCAAACCACTTAATCAAGGCTTGGGTCTCACGACACGTTAAGCCCATGGCACACCATGGCCTACTGCACAGTTCTTCTAATGTGAAATTTGATTTTTCTTTACATTTTAAGGTCTTATTTGCTATTTTTTAGTATATAACTTAATTCTAACTTGTTTATGCCTATTAACTCATTGAATGACAGTACAAAACATATAATCTTATATATAATAATTTATATGAACTAGAAATTTCACGCCATAAGTCACGCCTTAAAAACGTCATAGCTTCGTCATGGCTCCTAAGGCTTGAAGCTTAGCCACGCCTCGTGCCATTTAGAACCTTGACTAAAATTCAATGTTACAAATAAAGGAATTGGAAATGTTAAACAAAAACAAAATAAAACCCCCGAGTACTATTTAAAGCACAAGATTAAACTGAATTCATGAAATAATTGCAATAAATATAAAATAATAAATTGTTTTGACCTGAATAAAACTTTCAAACCATAACAAAGTTAGTTTGTTAGCAGTTTTAAAATTGAAGTAATTTTACTAGTGGAGAAAAATGAACTGAATCATGCCTATAAAACTCACAACATAATTAGTAAAATTTACAAAAGAAAAGCAAAACTAAAAACACTAAAAAGTAATTCCTAGAAATATGCATCTCGTGAGATTCATGGTTGTTACCATGGTTTTTACAACACTGGTTGCATCGGCAATGACCTTATCTACTGGTACGCAATTCTTTTGATCCGTATCTTTATTTTATCTCCTAAATGGTGTTCTAGGCGTTAAGCATTGCATTGTGTTGCTTCAATGGCTTAGCACCTCTTAATTCTCATTTAGCTAGTTGAAGTTTAGAAGGTCACTTCTATTTGGATTCTTTTACACCTTTTAGACCCACAACATAATTTGGAAAGTTTATTAAAGTACAAAGTAAAGCTTAAACATTAACAAACTATAATTAATTGAGAAATACATTGTTGTTATCGTAATTTTCACATTTGTAATCACATCATCCACATGTATGTATTTCAATTGATCATTGATCTACATTAGTGTTTTAAATTCCCATTTACGACCGTAAAATCACTTCGGTTATATATTTAGCACCTTTTAATAAATGGATCTATCTATGTGTGTGGTTGGATAGAATGTGTACTCATGATATGTTTTGCTTTTATAATGACAGGTATCGATGGTGATCATTGGGATGGAAAGAAGTATTGCACTGAACTTGAGTGTAATGCGAAGGACTGGAACTCAGTGATTGGATGCACAAACACTTGCATTCCCCGTGGTTGGAAGGTTGGAGAGTGTATTGCTCCTCCGAATTCCGAGGCCGACGGTCATTGTTGTTGTTATACACCATGAACAAAAATCATCACTTAGATTGTCAGGAGTGCCGTCTCCTTTTTAAAGACAAAAAAAAAAAAACAAAAATCATCACAAGTATTTAGGGAAATAAAAGAAAACCATGACACTATTTTATGTACCTTTTTGATTTGCAAATACAAATCATTTACTATGATGATTGTTGCTTTATTTCATAGTTATCGGTCTTCATTTTAATATGTTACACTTTCTATTTTATATTTACACTATTATAAAATTGAGTTTATATGACACATAAACAAATAAGTGTTTTAATAGATTGTTTTATAAGACCAAACAAAAGAGTGTCATATCTAAAAAGTAAAAATATTAGAATGAATATATAAGACGCTTTTACGCCTTGTAACATGTTTTTTTTGGAAGGGTGTTCGGGCCAAAACCCGAATAATCCACGGCAATTTTGGGAGCCAAATATGGTCCCACTTAATGTCCCCAAACATGCGCATGAGAGACAATCCGCCACAACACTGGAAGACCCTTGTAACATGTTTGTTAGAACATTTTCAAATAAAGCATCCTAATAACTATTTTATAGGATACTATTTGAAAAAAATGTCATATAAGCACAAATATTGTCCTCCAAAAAAGTAGGTTTATATGATATTTTTCAAAAACGTTCATAAAATTAGCTATTACGACACTTTACTTTGAAAATGTTCTAAAAACTTGTTACAACGCTCCAAAGTTTCCTATAAATTTATTGTAACAGTTTTAGTTATGACGTTTTTGGTCCCATAAAACACTGTGTTAGGACACTTATTTATTTTGAAACAATCAATAAACTTGATTTTGTTGTATGTAATCAAATACCATATAGGCCTAGTAGAACATAAGCGATGAAACAAATTTAATTTAACGAAACAATCAATGTAATACAAACTACCCCAAGTTATTCATGAGATTCATGAGCATTCCTCGATACCTAGCAATCGTGTCGTCAAAAAATCATATTAGAGAAATCATATTCGACCTAAATAACTCAAAATAACCAATAACTGAGCAGACAACTAAATAATCTTTTGAATGAATGATGAATCTCATCTTAAAGATACAAAAACTCTCCAAAGATCCAAACACAAAAGACAATACAAGTCAGTTCAATATTGGTTGGTGAAAACTATAATATAACTTATTTTTGTCAAGATATTTTTTATTGCAATTTCCCCTTAAATTTAGATGTTTCTTAGTTAGAAAGAATTTTAGTTCTATTTTTTTGTCGGTTGGTAATATATAATGTTATGAGTTGGTTTGTTTTCCACATCTATGGTATTTTTCAATTTCATAGAGTATTCAAATTTTATAACAATTGGGTTTTAAGAATACCAAAATATGTAGATAATAACTATTAAATAGAAGTTAATAAGTTATAATCGTTGAGCTTTACTATGAAATACAAATTTTATGTAATTTATATATCATAATATTAGGATATAAATGAAAAAAATTCTCAAACCTAAAAAAACAGAGAAGAAAACAAATGAATGATTCAATTTTCAAAGTAAAAGTTGAGTACAAATTGAAGCAAGAAAAAGTTGTTTTCCATATAGGTTTTGCTTTTCACTATTCAATTTTTCGCTTATAAACTTTTTGGAGTTCTATAACTAATAAATATATATTATCGTAACACATGATTTAATTTTCTAGTTGAAAATACAATTTAGAGTAAATTACAGTTTTGGTCCTTATAGTTTGGTGATTATAACATATTTGATTTCTATAATTTAAAAATTACACTTTAAATATTATGGTATGCAAGTTCAACCGAATTTAGTCCTTGCCTTTAATAGCCGTTAGAAAAGCCCATTAAGCAGAACGAGATTATTGTCTTTTTCCATTTTCTAGCATTTTAACAACTTTTAATTAATTTTTTCTTTCTTCTTTTTTTGAATCCTCGTCTTCTTCATTTTGAAGATCATGGTCTTCAAAACCAAATCAAATTAAAAAAAAAAAATTCGCAGTTAAAATCAAACCTTAACCAAAATTTACAACCTCAATCCAAAACCAAAACACTTAAAATCTACATCAAACCTTAAAATCAAATACCATTTAAACCATTTTTAAACGCATTTAGTTTTATAAACAAGATAGCAGGTCAAACCAATACGCAATTTGTGCTCCACTTTTGGATCAAATATGTATAGAAATTGGAAACCCCTGTTTCAGGCATATAAGGTATAAAACAAACATAAACGGAAGAACATGATCAAGAATAACTGAAGAACATTTCTATATCAAATCCAAACCACTCACCATCACCGACATTTTGTCTGTGTAGAAAACCCTAAATTTAAAGAAGAAGGTTGCTTATCAACCTACCTATTCCACTTACCATCACCGACCTTTCATTGGTGTCGATGCATGGTGCGCAGCTGCGAGTTTCTTATCAAACTACTGTCGGAAAACTGAGTGCAATGATATTCCTTGTGACCAGTTTGAGGTTGCATCTTAAGCGGTGGAGCTTTGGATCACAAACATCAGCAAAAACACTTCTTCCAACATTGGGAGCAACGATAGAAGGAATGACGGAGCAAAAACCCTTCTTACAAAAGAATATTGATGTGGGGATGACGATGAACATTTAAGAAAACTGATAAAATCAAGAGTAAATTACATATTTAGGGATTTTGAGTTGGTTTTTTATCAGTTTGGATTTAAGGTTTTGTATTTAGGGATTTTGAGTTTGATTTTTAGAGTAAATTACTTTTTTGGTCCCTGTGATTTGGTGATTATAACACATTTTGTCCCTACAATTTAAATTTTTCACTTTAATCACCGTGGTATACAATTTCGACCGGATTTGGTCCCTGCCTATAACAACCGTTAGAAGAGCCCATTGAGTAGAAGGGTATTATTGTCTATTTACTTTTTCTATCATTTTTAACAATTTTAATCAACCTTTTCTTTTCTTTTCTTTTCTTGAATGTTCATCTTCTTCACTTTGAATCTTCATGTTCTTCACTTCCAAATCAAATCTAAAATTTAGAATCCCAATCAAAATCAAAAACCACAAATCTATGATGTAAATCCTCAAAATCTAAATTAAACCTTCAAATTAAAACCCTAAAATATTAAGAACCCTAAAATCATGAACTGAACATCCAAAGTATGATTAAGCTTGCTTCAGATTCCTTGGTAATATTCAAAAAGATATCCAAAAGTTCATTCCTTGATACCATTACCATTCCATTTCGGCTAAGATATATTATATTTTTTCAGGTTGGATATCAGTTTTCCCCAAATCAAACCCTCCTCCAACTCCATTACCAGTTACACTAGATGCTTCAGGTATGCCACCATTGCTTAGGGGCCATGGAGGATGATGACTAGGTTAAACAATGACCAGTCACTTATGTTTTTTCTTGCTTATCAGAGCACTTATGTGGCAGGGATAGGATTTCTTCTAACAGTTGTAAATAGAATTGTAAAAAAAAATTAGAAACCCCCATTTTGCATAAACGCAAAGCTTCACAAGTCATTGCCTTTGAATTTGAAACCCCCATTTTTCAAATTTGCTCCATAGTTTGTAAATATTTTTCAAAAGGATATATGAAATGAAGAACAAAAACAAAAGGGAAACAACATACAAATCGAATTAATACAGATGTGGTTTCTATTTCTTCTTCAATCACCAACTATTAGCGAGAAGAACCCTAACACACATGCAAAAGGAGTTGGGTTTTTAAAGAAAAACAGAATTAAAACTGGTGAAGAAAAAGAGGATGCTTTAAATTAGATTCACTAGGTTGGTCATCGCTTTCTTTCTCTCTCTCTCTCTTGTAGTAAAAGTAATATATATTTTCAATACAAATAAATAAATTATGCAAAAATATCCTACTCAAGAAAGTTAAACTTTTATGTATTCTACGATAGTCTTGGAGTGGGTTTTGTTTATTTGTTTCAAAAAATATAAATATGCACACGTTTAATTTTCTTGAATTGAGTATTTCTGCATAATTTGTTTATTCACAGTGAAAATTGGTTAATGTGAAAGTGAGAACGATAGAGGATGAATTCGTTTTGAAGATTTATTTTGGGAATTATGAAGACCCTTCAATTTTATTGCGACATTTGAATCCATGTTTTCATTTGGTTTTGGATTTGATATAGAAGTGTCCTTTTATTGTTCATGATCTCCTTGATCTTGAAGATGAAGAATCAAAGAGTAAAGAAAAATCAATTAAAAATTGTTAAAATGGTAGAAAATGGGAAAAAGACAATTATGCCCTTCTACTTAATGGGCTCTTCTTATGTCTGATGTTAGAGGCAATACCAAATCCAATCGAAATTACATGACACGGTGTTTAAAGTGTAACTTTTAAATTAAATAAATCAAATGTATTATAATTACCAAATCACATGGGCTAAAATTGTAATTTACTCTAAAATAAAATTAAGAAACCACAAAAATACTAATTGAAAACATAAAGAAAACGTATGATTGTATATGGGGCGATTTGATCGAAGGTAAACCATAAATCAGCCATAACATACAAGGTATCTTGTTGTCGTACACCAGACTTTGTTTTGCTTGAATAAGGTATTAAACTAGTTGGTAAGCCCGGGCTTTGCACCGGATTCATGAACAATAGCTACCGACACTTTAACATATTTCAGTCAATATAATATATATGACTAAAACGTAGAATGAAATTTAGAAAACTAAAAGATATAAAGTGAATAAATATTATAAGTTTAGGGGCTAATATGTAAGTTTAAAGGTGTGTATAGGATTCGGGTCGGTTGGAGCGTATATATATATCGTATATAATAAAATAAATACATGAAAAAACATTCAATATTAGGCTCATTTCGATCTTATCGACGATACGATTATAATGGTGCGATTTGTTAACATTAAAACGTATTTTTAACATATTTTAGATCGTTTCGATGATACGATTATAATGGCGTAATTTGTTAAAATTAAAACATATTTTTTTAACATGTTCCAACCAATATACGATATAAGACTAAAACGTAAAATGAAATATAGAAAAGTAAAGGTATAAAATCAATAAATATTATAAGTTTAGGGCGCTAACATGTGAATTTGAAAATGGGTATAGTATTCGGGTCGGTTGGAGCTTATATATAGCATATAATAAAATAACTACATCAAAAAATATTTAATATTAGGCTCATTTCGATCGTATCGACGATACGAACATAGTGGCGTAATTTGTTAAAATTAAAACGTATTTTTTAACGTATTTTTGCCAATACATGATATATGACTAAAATGTAAAATGAAATATTGAAAAGTAAAAGTTGTAAAATGGATAAACCTTATAAGTTCTAAGTTTAGGGGGGCTAATATGTAAATTTGAAAATAAATATAAAATTTGGATCGGTTAGAAGTTGAAACGTATATATAGCATATAATAAAATAACTATGTCAAAAAATATTCAATATTAGGCTCATCTCGATCGTATCGACGATACGAATATAATGGCGTAATTTGTTAAAATTAAAACGTATTTTTTTAACGTATTTTAGCCAATACACGATATATGACTAAAACGTAATATGAAATATTGAAAAGTTAAAGGAATAAAATGAATAAATCTTATAAGTTTTAAGTTTAGGGGCTAATATGTAAACTTGAAAATGGTATATATTTCGGATTGATTGGAGCGTATTTATAGTATATAATAAAATAACTACATCAAAAAATATTCAATATTAGGCTTATTTCGATCGTATTTTTTTACGTATTGTGGCCAATACACGATGTATGACTAAAACGTAAAATAAAATATTGAAACTAAAAGGTATAAAGTGAATAAATCTTATAGTTTCAGGGGCCAAATATGTAAAATTGACAAATGGGTATAGGAGTGAACCCGGCTGGAGGACACGCGGGTCACAACCGGGTTTGGGTCGGATTTGGGCCAAATAGTAGAGAGAGATAGCTGTGTTAGGAATATTTGTTAGTTGTGTCAATTTTGTAATTTTCTAAACTTAGTTGTCATTTATGTAATTTACAATTAAAGGCCCAATTGTTTAGGCCCATCTACTTTTCAAAAGCCTAGTCCATTAGAGTTAGTATAAATAGTGGATGTAATCTTCATTTGTACTTTCTCTTCTCTTTTACACACATTGAATGAAATCTATCTTGTACCTAGCATTGCATCATGAAGATCTAAGTGTGATTGATTGATTGATTTGGCACCCACAATTGGTATCAGAGTCTGCCACTTGCTCTTGATCCGTTGTGTTCTGGTTCTGGTGAAATCATTTCTTCAGACCTCAAGCTTCGGGTACCGGGTCTTCTCTTCAGACATGGATTTTTGAGCGTCAAGTGTTTTCTTCAGACTTCGATTTTTGAATTTCTCTAAGTCTTCCTTCATCACCCGGCACCCAATACCCATCACTTAACCTTCAGATCTGAACCTAACCTCCAGATCAGACCCCGACCTCCAGAACTGAATCATTTTCAAGATTTTCACAAGTCTTGAGACCTTTCACCAACCAATTCACCTGATCATACTAAGTGGTTTAAGATCCACAATCAATCTTTAATCATGAACACACGTGATGCATTAGCGATCGGGTCCGATACCCGTCCTCCGGTACTGTTCCGTGGAGACTTTTCGCAATGGAAGTCGCGATTCTTAGACTTCGTGGCAAAGCAACCTCTTCACAAGCAAATCATGGAGTCCCTCAAGAATGGACCCGTGAAGTACTACACTGAAATTCCAGCAGTCCCTGATGGAAATCCACCCATAGTTGGTGGACGTGTTGGATAAGGATGAAACAAACTTCACCCCTGAAGAAGCCAACCGAGTCAGAGGTGACATTCTTGCCAAGTCCTATCTCATTCAGAGCCTGCCCAATGAGATATATGCTAACATTGACTGCAATGACACCGGAAAGGCTATGTGGGATGAGATCACTAGCCTAATGCATGGGACTGAGAAAGGCATACAGATGAAAAGAACTAATCTTTTGACTAAGTTTGCTACCTTCAAAGGTCGAGAGGGAGAATTGCTAGAAGAAACCTATCACAGGTTCTGTACCATGATCAATGAGCTCCGGAAGAACAACCTCAAGAAGTCTCAGTTGGATATCAATATCCAGTTCATCAACTCACTCAGGTCTGAATGGAGGAGATTTGCTTCCAATCTTCAACAGAATCGCAACTTGGAAGATCTTGATAGTTGTTTGAATTGCTGAATCATAACCAAGATGAGGTACTTGAAATACTTGGTACCGAGAAGAAACCAAAAAAGTATACCGATCCACTTGCCTTAGTCGTTGACAGAAGACAATACTCATCTGAGAGATCATCAAGATATGAAGAAGACTATGACATTCCTTCCGACATCGGTGAAAGAGGAAGTGAATCTGATGAAGAGATGAGTGATATGAAGAAAGCATTGGCATTGATCACCAGAACAATGGCCAAAAGAACTTCAAGAAAACCTTTGTCTTCCAACAATCATAGGTATTCCAGTGGCAGAAGGTATGAAGCTCGGGACAGGTATGAGCCAAAGAATGATGCTCGAAGGTATGAGAGGGCAACTGAGACAGATAACAGAAGATATGAAGAAAGGAGGTATGAGGATCCCAGAGATAGAAGATTTGATGAACCAAAGAGGTATGAAAGAAAACCTGAGCCAAGGAGGTATGAACAAGGTGGTAGAGCTGACTAGCAGAAGCCAGAGGAAACTGCTAAACCAGATGATAAGGGCAAAGAGGTAAAGAAAGCTGATGGAGGACCAACTTGCTTCAAGTGTGGAAAGCCTGGTCATTTTGCTAAGAATTGTACCAATCATGTTTCAAAGTATGACTACTACAAAAACAAGATGAACCTGGCCAAAAGACAAGACGAGGGACATGCCTTGTTAGCTGAAGATGAAGCCTGGTTGCAGATGTCCAGTGATGATGAGGAAAAAGGACTTGTTTGCATGCTAGCTCAAGATGACGCATGGAATGTGGATAGTGATGAAGGAAAGGAAGATCAACTGTGCTTGATGGCTGATGTAGAGGAACAGTATTCAGAAGACAGTGATAGGGATTACAATGATGTTGACTCAGATCATTCCGATTCATCTTCTGAGGTACTTCCTGATCCTTATATTGAACTTGAAAATCAAGTAAAAAGTCTCGCACAAAAGGTATCTGAGTACGAAAATAAGATCAAACAAGCTAACAAACGAACCGCAATTGTTGAATCCAAATTAGCTAGTGAGCATGCCTTAGTTGTAAAATTCTCTACTGAACTAGCTCATTCCATAGAAAAGGTAACCACTCTTACTCTTGCAAACAAAACCTTAGAAGATAAAGTTGCTAGTCTGAATGATCACATCTCAGACTTGCAAAAGAAGCTTCATGAGGCTGAAGTTTTGAGTAGAGAAAGTTTAGAAAAATATGAAGTGATTTTTGCTCAAAGAACAAACCTTTTTGCTAAAATAAAAGACATGGAGGACAAATTTTTAAAGAGAGGCCAGACTGATCAAACCATTCACATGAATCAACCCAAAGAGTTCAATTATTACAATCCAAATGAAGGCATTGGATATAAAAGTCCATGCTACCTTAAGCGTGCCATATCCAAGACCCCTACCTTGTATGATCTGAGGTACATGAGTCTTGGATACAAAATTATTTTCATGAAAGAGTCTGATGACCCTGAACAGTTGAAGGAAATTGAGAAGAAAGAAAAAGCTAGAAAAACCAAACAATCATTTCCCTTCAACTATTCATCTCTGAATGCCAGTTATGCAACGCGTGAGATTACTTTGTCTAAGGACTACACGCCTAGCTATACTGAGGATGAGATTAATCAGGAAGTTCCAATCCTTGAAAAAGTTTACAAAGATAACCAAACCTTTTATGAAAAAAGGATTGCTAAACTGGAGGCTGAGCTAGAGGATGAGAGGCGCATGAGCCTTAGGGAAAAGGACCTATTCTTGAGTAAAATGAATGAATTGGAGAAAGCCCTCAAATCCAAAAGCACACCCACAGCAAGTCAATCCACCTTTGGAACTCGTGATAACTCACGTCATCATCACCATAGATGGAATGTGAATGCGTTAGATTTTAGACCTTCAAGTACCTCTTCTACAAACTCTAAATCCATGGTACTAAGGTCTCCAATCTGCACCACCATTTCATACATGGAAGACTTAACTTATAAGGCACCTAAATCAACGGTACAAATTTCTGAAATTGTATCGGATGATAGTACCAATAGGGTTGGTGAGAATGGTAGATCATCAGGCCAGTCTAAACTAGGAAACAAGGCTCCTCCTAAACTATCCCGGAAAGACAAAGGAAAGGACAAATTGGTCACCCCTGAGTCTGAAGTTGCGAGTTCATCTCGTACCAATGTGAATGTTCCTAAGAAAAACAGACGTTTTCGAAAACGAAAGAATGCTACCAAACCAAAGGAACACTCACACAACTTCACCCCGAAGAAAAACACCTCACATACTCACTCTCCAAATGTCAAAGGTACTAACTGTGGTTTTCAAAATGTGACAGATCAAAATATGAGAAATGGTAGGCGTAAGAACAAGGAGAGTGGATCAAAAGAAGGCAGTCGTCCGAAGCCATTTGCACATAAGCCTAGTTTTATGCAAAACAATTTTTCCAATTTTGTATGTCATAGAACTAATAGGCATGTACCACGAACTCCATTTCAATGTTATGAATGTGAACATATTGTTTATGGATGTCATAGCAATTTTCGTTGTCAAAATCAATTTAGATTTGGGTACTGTGCAAATGCTTTCGTGAATGATTACTTTGTTCCTAACTATCATGGATTCTACAATCATGGTTATCGTCATACTCATAACAAGAGACCTAATCCAAAACCCAAACAAAAATCTCCACCTAAGGGCAAACAGGAACATGTATCCAAACCTGCTAATCCTAATCAGAAAGGACCCATTCCCAAATGGGTACCTAAAAATGTTTCTCCGTGATTTTGCAGGACGGTCATGTGTGGTACATGGATTCAGGGTGTTCCAAGCACATGACCGGAAGGAAGGAACTTCTCGCTAACTTCAAACAAAAATATGGCGGGAACGTTCGGTTTGGGAATAAGCTTTCAGCACCAATAATGGGATATGGTGATATCCTTCATCATAAAATCACCATCAATAAAGTAGCTTATGTGGAAGGCTTGAGTCACAACCTGCTCAGCATTGGAAAGTTCTGTGACAAGAAACTTGAGGTTAACTTTCGGGAAACAAGATGTTGTGTCAGGACATATGATGGACAAGAACTCATTGAGGGTACTCGCAGGTCGAATCTCTACACCGTCAATTTCCGGAAACAACGCCCATTCACAGAAGTATGTCTTCTCTCAAAAGCAACCTTCAATCAGAACGTGTTGTGGCACCGAAGACTATCCCACCTGAATTATGCTACAATTAATCAACTAGCTAAGACAGGATTGGTGACTGGTCTCCCCTCCTTGAGGTTCACCAAAGAATAGTTATGCTCAGCATGTGAGATGGGAAAGATCAAGAAATCTTCACACAAGCTGAAAGTGGAACACAACACCTCCAAGCCATTTAAGCTCCTCCATATGGACTTGTGTGGACCAATACGTGTACAAAGCATCAACGGGAGGAAGTATGTACTGGTAATTGTGGATGACTTTTCAAGGTATACATGGGTGAACTTTCTCAGAAGCAAGGATGGTGCTTCAGACATCATTGTTTCTTTCATCAGAAATGTGCAGGTCAGACTACAACTTCCTGTTCAAGTGATTCGCACTGACAACGGCACTGAATTCAAGAATCGCAAGCTTGACTCGTTCCTTGATTCTATCGGCATCACTCACACCTTTTCGGCTGCCAGAACACCTCAACAAAATGGTGTTGTTGAGAGAAAGAACCGTACCCTAGTGGAAGCTGCACGCACCATGTTGACATTCTCCAAGCTTCCACTACACTTCTGGGCTGAAGCCGTTGCGTCTGCCTGTTTCACCCAAAACCGATCCCTTATTACAAAAAGGTTCATGAAGACTCCGTATGAATTGGTGTACAATCGACCTCCCAGCATCAAATTCTTCAGAGTGTTTGGTTGTGAATGCTACGTGAAAAATGATAAAGACAATCTTGACAAGTTCAGTCCAAAGGGTGATGAGGGTGTTTTCATTGGGTATGCCAAGGACTCTCCGTCCTACCGTGTGTACAACAAGAAAACAAGATGTGTGGTTGAGAGCACAAATGTGGATTTTGAAGAAGGCATTGAAGAAGACTCTACACCAGCTCCAGTTACACCAGGAATCTCTGGTGTTCTAGCTTCTGATCAACTTCATGGCAATCCCATGACTTCTTCTTCACCGGCGAACAAACCATCTTCTTCTAACTCTAACACTTGTGATTTGGATGAATTGTTTGAATTCTTTTATAAAGATTCACCTGCACCTGCTAATGTTGCCCTTCCTGTTTCTGCAGTTGTACAACCAGCACCTCATGTCATGGTCTCTACCACTGACATTTCATCTTCCAACCTCCAAGGCACTTCATCATCATCGTCTGCTTCAGCATCACCAAGTTCTAGAGTATCTCCTGCACCTGCTGAACGAGAACCTTCCCACACCTTCCAGCATGCCCCCGTGGTGAATGTTCCAAGTCCTCAGAGTGGTGCTTCCTCCACAATGCCTACTACAAGTCATCATCAAGGCATCCCTTCACCTGCTCCACTAGTGGCAGGTCCCAGTACAAGCACCACTCCACCTGCTCCACAAGTGGCAGGTCCCAGTACAACCACTCAACCTGCTCCACAAGCTGCTGGCCCTTCACTTGTCTCTTCAGACACACCAGCAGCTCCTGGTCCCATTGTGGTACAATCTCAAGTGCCACCTACTGTTACCACTCTAGCAACGACCAGACGTGAACCTGAGTTCTATATCGATCTGAGGATAGAACCTTTACCCCCTCCAACCTTACCCCATACAACCAAGTGGACGCGAGCTCATCCACTCCAACAAGTGATTGGCAGCAAATCCGCGCCAGTCAAGACAAGGTCTGCAACTCAAAATGAGTGCCTATTTGAAGCTTTCTTATCAAGACACAAACCCTCAAACGTGACGGAAGCCCTCGATATCTCTGACTGGGTGACCGCTATGCAAGAGGAGCTAAATCAGTTTGAACGCCTGGGTGTCTAGAGACTTGTACCTAGACCAAAGAACAAGACAATCATCGATCTGAAGTGGATCTTCAAGAACAAGAAGGATGAAAATGGGATTGTAACCAGAAATAAAGCTCGTCTAGTAGCCAAGGGATTCAAGCAACAAGCGGGAATTGATTATGATGAGACATTCGCACCGATGGCCAGAATTGAAGCCATTCGGATCTTCTTAGCCTATGCCACTCACAAGAACTTCACTGTCTACCAGATGGACGTGAAAACTGCCTTTCTCAACGGCGAACTGAAAGAAGAAGTTTATGTCTCTCAACCTGAAGGCTTTGTTGATCGTACCAAGCCTAATCATGTCTACATCCTAGACGAGGCTCTTTACGGGTTGAAGCAAGCTCCCCGTGCCTGGTATGATCATCTCTCCAATGCGCTCCTAGATAATGGTTTCTACAAAGGTAAAATCGATCCTACTCTTTTCATTAAGACCGAAGGTGATGATATCTTGTTAGTTCAAATTTATGTCGATGATATCATATTTGGTTCTACTAACTCAGATATGTGCACTTGGTTCAGTGATCTCATGACCACCAGGTTTGAGATGAGTATGCTCCGGGAGTTGCCCTTCTTTTTGGGACTTCAAGTTCTACAAAAACCTGATGGCATTTTGATTAATCAATCGAAATACATCGGTGATCTCTTAAAACGGTTTCACATGGACACTTCTTCGGTTGCTAAAACTCCCATGGCCTCGGGCACTTTGATCGGTGCTGATCCAAAAGGGAAGCCTGTAGATCAAAAGTCTTATAGAGCCATCATAGGTTCTTTGTTATATCTGACTGCTAGTAGGCCGGATATTATGTTCGCTACTTGTTTTTGTGCTCGTTTTCAGGCAAACCCAAAGGAATCACACATGATGGCAGTCAAACGCATCCTCCGGTACCTGAAAGGCACACCCAACCGTGGGTTGTGGTACCCAAAGGAGTCTGGCTTTGAGCTCGTCGCGTTTTCGGATGCGGACCATGGAGGTTGTCAACTGGACCGGAAAAGCACTTTAGGCCATGTCCAGTTCTTGGGTGATAAGCTAGTAAGCTGGGGTTCAAAGAAACAACACTGTGTTTCTACATCCATGGCTGAGGCGGAGTATGTCGCTGTTGCCAGCTGCTGCTCCCAAGTATTGTGGATGCGGACCCAGCTCCGAGACTATGGCTACAGTTTCAACCATATACCCATCTACTACGACTCCAAGAGTGCCATTGCTATCACATGCAATACGGTTCAACACACTCGCACTAAACATATTGATATAAGGTATCACTTCATCAAGGACCATGTGGAGAGAGGTACGATTGAACTTTACTTTGTCAACACCGAGTATCAACTTGCGGATCTCTTCACCAAGCCTTTGGATGAGAAACTGTTTAATTTCCTAATCTCCAAGCTTGGTATGTTTGATCCTCAAGAGTAATCATCTATCAAACACTCAGTCCCTCAGAACCATAACTCAGTAGTCAGACGTACGGTCTTGATCACTGGGTTATCGTTGTCTTGGACTAAGTTCTTGATAGATTAGGTGTTCTTCCTTTTAATTTCTTCAGTATCTATCTTTCATGGTCTTGTAAGTATTACTAATCTCTTGTCTTGAGTGTGCATCAGTCAAGGGGGAACGTTCCCTCCCCATGCCTGTTCCGAGGGGGAACATTGTCTGCCTCCGCCTGATCAGAAGGGGAACAGGTAAGTACCCCAGGTAAGTTTTCTTTTCCCTTTATATACTTATAATAATTTTTTTTATAGGTTTTATTTTTATTCCTTTCAATAGTTTCTCTTTTAGATAAAAAAAAAATCTGGTTTTCTTATATCTAATTTTTGTTTTTTTCTTCACTCATCTTCTCCAACCTCATCTTCTCTAAAACAAAGTTTTCCCCAATTTTTTTTACCTTCAATTTTCTTAAAGCTCAAAGGATTCATCATCATTGTGAATCAAAGTAAGATTCATCTTTCTCCATCTAGTTAATTATCTTATTGGATCTTTCATTCTCATCTAGATTAGATTTTGAAACCCTTTTCTTTGAAAAAATTTCAAGGGTTTTTCAAAACCCCAATCTCAAAATTTTTGGATTTTGAGAGATTTGGGTTGGTTGTTTGTGCTAAATGCATTCATTAAAGTTGTAAATCGCATCATGAGCTTTCTTTTCATTTACATATTGTGTGATTTACTGATTTTTTGTGACTATGTGGTTGAACACCATTGTTGGTGTTCTTGGAGGTATCATACATTCACCTTAAAAGAACACAAGAAAAAGCCCTATTTGATCTTCAAAATAAATAATTTTTGGGTGTTTTGTGTTTGTGAGATCAGTTTTTAGAATGTGGTAACTCTACTTATTTTTTTACTTTTACTTTTACTTTTACCCTTTAATTTTTACCTTTTTATCTGATTATTACCTTTTATTTTATTTTTTCTTTTATTTTCTTTGTTTTGTTTTTTCCTTTTGTCCTCCAAGAATCCAAGTCCTGACCGGAGAAAACTCCGGCGACCGGATCTCGCCGGAACCGGACAGGAGATGTCGCCGGAACCGGATCTCGCCGGAACCGGACCGGAGATGTCGCCGGAACCGGATCTTTTATTTTGTCCCTCCAAAGTCTTGATAAAATCCAAAGTCTTTCGTCCCGGACCGGATGTTTTTCCGGCGACCGGACCTCGCCGGAACCGGATGTCGCCGGAACCGGACCGGAGGTCAAACCGCTATTCCACCCAAGTCTTTTTCTTCCCGGAACCGGACAGGAGACCTCACCGAAACCGGACGTCGCCGGAACCGGACCGGAAATTGCCTTGTCCGAATCTTGTAAAGAAAGTGAGATGAAGAGATGTCGTCGGAACCGGATGTCGCCGGAACCGGATCTGGCCGGCGACCGGACCGGAAAATCATTTCGTCTTTCTCCTTAAAACCAACGTCGTGTGTGTGTGACTAGAGTTCGAACCGGACCGGAACAACGCTCGCGACCGGACCGGACCGGAGATGACGACCGGCGACCGGACGTATGTGACCGGACCGGATTAATCTTCTCAACCGAACCAAAGATCATGCGTGTGTTAGCTTCTCACCGGAGCCCGGACCGGACGTCGCCGGAACCGGAACAATTTCCGGCGAACCAACCTTGAATCGAACCGGATCTCTCACCGGCGACCGAAGGTTGCTTGTGGACCGGAGTTACGGGGTGACCGGAGAACATCTCTTCTTGCTCTCGTTTTTTTTTGGGTGGTGTTTGTGCACATCAGATCTGAATTTAAGTACAATGAAGAAGAAAACGTGTTTAAAGCTATCTCTACGTCCTCCAACACGCCTTTACCAGCTTTACACGGTCTCCCACACATCAGACACGCTTTCCAAGCTGTCATACACGCTTCTCCATGACTGCACCTCGAAAACACGCGGTCCCACAAAGTTCACGCGCCCCTACGCGCTTTCACGCGCCCCCAGACGCGCTTTCACGCGCTCCGACGCGCCAGACGCACTTCTCACGCGCCTTCCAACGTCTCCTTTTTCGGTCAGCACTCGGTCAGAGCTGCTGACCGAGGCGCTGACTGCCTCTGACTGCGTCTGACTTGTGCGCTGACCGGTTTCCTTGCTGACCGCTTCGTCTGACCCACACTATTCATCTGACCGAGCCTCTTATTCGTTTTATTTTTTAATTTTAATTTTTTTTGTTTTATTTCTTTTATTTTTATTTGTTCTTTTTGTGTTTGTTTTATTTTATTTTTTCCTTTTCTTTTTCTTTCTTTCAATTGGGTTACAAGACTTAGTTTTTTTTTCTCTTCTACGTTTTATTTTTTTCGTTATTCGGCTTGGCTTTCTTTATGTGCTTGGTTAAGTATGAATCCAACTCGATGTGAGCATTTAGATTCTAAGTGTTCTTGATTGTTAGATTGATTTGGCAATGATATTGAAACAGGAGGATCTCTGCCCCGATCCCCACCTTCACTTCATGTGCACCAGAGTCTAGTGCCCGATACACATCTAGGTACACATACTGCCAGTCTGTGTGACACAGTCTCAGCTCCACCTGTCGCGATTCTAAGTGACGTGACCGGAACCCCGAGAGTGGTGTCCATGAAGGGCATTTCACGAGGACCGAAGGGAAGACCTACCACGGCTATCATCACGCCAACTGTGAACGTAGGCCACACCGTTGATTCAGCGGTTGTGCAAACGGAACGTCTATGTGACACCGGTGTTACTTACCCGACATCCGTTGTCAGGGAATGATGGATGGCGCCCTAAAGGCTATCCATGAGGATTTTATACTTCACCACCTCCAGCACCACCTCCATGTCCGACTGCACCCCGACTACTTGTTTAATGAGTTAAAGGATTTTCTGATGGCAACATTGATCTCCCGTGGGAATCTCCACGAGGATGACACCAACCTTCCAAATTATCTACAGTGGTCTGCTTACACATTACTTCCCGTGAACCATCCCGATCCGGCTACCTCCTCTTCTCAAGAGGTAGTCTTATCTCTCCAGAGGCTCGAAGGGAAGCTTGATGCCCTGAAGACGGAGGAATTAGCTGAGATCAAGGGCTCCATTTCAGACATGCTGACTCAGATCCGAGCCCTTGAGACTTCTTGCCGTGCATCAGCCGAGCCACCAAAGCGCAGACACGACGACCGAGATGACCCCGATCGCCGTGAGGGGGAAATCCATAAGAAGGCTCGGCTTGGCTCTTCAGTTCTGACAGGCACATCTTCCGGTTCCGCTCCTTCCGGTACTCATATGGGGACCGGTGCCGATGTATCTCAGTCTCAGCCTGGTCAGAACCCGACGGCAGATTCAGCGGAGGGTCGAGAGATTGTTTTTTGTGTCAACCCGGAAATCTCTCAACCTGTCCGCGTACCCGCTTCAGATGATGTTCCTTCAGATGATTATGAGTCATGCATGGAGAGCTACAGTTCTGACTTTCCTCTTCTGGTACCACTTCAGTCGCCTCTACATCAGTCACTTCCGGGTCTGGAGATGTACAGTTCTGAGACTTCACCCCCTATGTTTCCACATCTTTCATCTTCTCCATCGCCTACATGTGACATGCGTTCACCACATCGGTCTCCTCTTTCTCTTACGCTGTCTCTAACATATAGAGGTTCTCAGCCAAGGGTACCGTACTCCGTCTCTGTATTTTGTTCTCGCACGCCGTCTCCACATCCAGAGCTCCGAGCATGTCTTCCAGAGTCAGAGCTCCGATCAACCCTGTTACTCATGGCCTCCAGCGACCGATCCATGGTCAATGGTTCAACCGCCAGTCTCACCTCCGTAGGTGATCTTTGAGAAGGACAAGGGTGTACCACCTAATCGTTGAAAGTATGTGGAACCACGGAAGCCAGTCATGAGAGATAGAGAAATGAGGTATGTCAGATACCTTGAGGAGATCGGCTGAGAAGCATCAAGAGAGACTGCCACCACCACCATCACGAATAAGAGAAGGTTCATCAAAGAAGCCCAAGGAGACTGAAGGATCAAAGAGGAAATCATCAAGTCATCAGAAGCGACGAAATTGACACAAAGGGGGAAATTCTTAGGAATATTTGTTAGTTGTGTCAATTTTGTAATTTTCTAAACTTAGTTGTCATTTATGTAATTTACAATTAAAGGCCCAATTGTTTAGGCCCATCTACTTTTCAAAAGCCTAGTCCATTAGAGTTAGTATAAATAGTGGATGTAATCTTCATTTGTACTTTCTCTTCTCTTTTACACACATTGAATGAAATCTATCTTGTACCTAGCATTGCATCATGAAGATCTAAGTGTGATTGATTGATTGATTTGGCACCCACAAGCTGGATATGGGTCTTGGGTCGGGTTGCGGGTTGGGTCGGGTGCTTGTGGGTGGAGCGCCTGATGATTGTATAAGTATTATAATAATTTTAAAAGTCATTTTTTGACAAGTGGAAAAATCTAAAAATATCTTGAGGCCCATGATGATAATCGGAGGTCTATGCGTTAGCACCATTTCATACACCCCAAAGACCGGTCTTGTAGGTAGAGGTGCACACGACCGGATTTTTATCCGATCCGGATCGGATTTATACTAAACCGTTTTTTTTTCGGATTTTTCAGAAACCGGTTTCTAACAAAACCGGTTTCGGATCGGATTGAAACCGGATAGTTTTTTAACCGGATTTATACTAAACCGGTCCTCTATTGGGTCTTTTTTTTTTGCTAGAAAATTCAGAAACTTCAATTGAAATATGAATTGGTGTGGGCCGTGATTTTTTGATGGGCCGTGATTTTTTTTAAATTAGGCTCAATGAATTACATATGGAAGTGTCTTGGATTTTTTTTCAATTGAAATATATTCTGAATTAGAGTATTAGACTTACTGACTTTGACTTAGTTGGACACTTGGATTTTCAGGCCCATAAAATTTGGGCTCCAATTCACAACGATCTATCATTACTCAATACTCATTATTTATTAGGCCCTCATCTATTAGTAATCAAACTATCATTAGGATTTTAGGTCCAACAGCAGTAAGCCCACATAGACATTACCGGTTTGATTTGAAACTGGTTCGGTTTAAACCGGTTATCCGGTCAAACCGGTTTGAAAAAAATCTGATCCGTTTTGAAAAAAAAAATCGGTTTTTATAAAACCGGATTCGGATAGTTTTTTGGCAAAATCGGATAACCGGATTTTCGTGCATCTCTACTTGTAGGAACATGATAGCCCAATTGTTTTTGAGAATAAATCTTTATTGTTAGATTTCTTTTAATTAATAGTAAGCTAGACCTTCTTAGATTTTCCAATTTGAATTTTGAGAAGAATGCAAAAGGGTTGTATCCTGCGAAGCTTTTGGCATTATTGTACCGTTTTTTATTCCCTATTTTCGGTTGTTGTCATACTCAGCTTTGGTCTTGGGTGTTCGGTGTTGATGTTAGTGTCTTTGATTGGTTCATTTTGTTTAGTGTTGTTTTAGGTTAGTTTTGTTTCTGTTTGGTTCTCTTGCTTACATAAACTATTTTATCAACGTTTTTGGTAAATATTTTTAGGTTCTAATAAATTGTTTACCTTCTAGGGTCGATGTTGTACTTTAGTTCATTTTCTTTGTGCGTGTTGTTGTTTTCGAAATCCTATTTCCAGGAAAGTATTGATAGCAAAAAAAGGAAAAAAAGAAAAAGAAAAACATGACATGTCCAACAATATTGCTAAAATAGTAAAAAGTAGGTTTTTGTTTTCTAAACATCTCCAATAGTATTGTTAAACCATTCTATAAAATAGAAAATTTTGAAGATTTCTATAAATATAGAGATTTTTTTAAAAATCTCTAATGATGAAGGAGAAAAAAATTAATGCATTCAAACCAAAAGTTGGGTAAATGACTTGATAGAAATATTTTTTATTGTCTTCGCATCAAAAGTTGCTTAAAAGTTTAACTGAAATACTAATTTATTGAAAATTTAAGTAATGTTATTTTATCTAAAATAGCAAAGCTGTTGAAGATGATTTTTTTTAAATTTATTCTTTAATTTCTATTTTAGAAAAAATTTAACAAAATTATTAGGCCATCCTTACCCGTACCACCCATACCACATTTACCAGCTGCCACTTCAGTTGTCACATCAGTTTTCCACTATCTTACCACCACCTTACCACCACCATACCATTCCATACTTACCCCGTACCACATTTACCACTTTTTTATTTTTTAAATACTAAAATATATTAAAATAATTTATTTTAAATTAAAATTAAAAGAATTCAATAATTTATATTAAAATTAAATTTACATTAAAATTAAAATTAAAAAAATACAATAAAATTAATTATGGGTGTTCACCATAGAGTCCCACACGTGTTGAGATAAATCGGCGCAAAGGTTGACGTGCTTCTCTCAGTTTTTTACTAGGTTGACGTTTATTGCTCGGTCTTCTTCGGAGATATTTGTTTCAATATCTTCCGTTAAAACCTCCGATGGATCAAAAGGATAATATGAAAAGTCTTCGTCTTTACGAATCATGTTGTGTAAGATTATACACGTGTACGTGATTTCCTGTAATTTCCTTTGTGCCCATACCCACGCCGGTGTTTTTATAACGTGTCATTTATCTTTAAGCGTGGCGAATGTTCGTTCAATGTCTTTCCTATCTTTGTTCGGCCATCTCGGTCTTTTATTTGACGGTTCTATAAGTTCGTTTTCGATAAATGCACGGACCGCTTCCGTCGCTCTAATGTTCATACAAATCTGATTTATGCTGAGATCTACATCTGTGTCATCAGGAGCCGCCATTTTTTGGAGAATAAGATGAGAATAAGATGAAAATAAGAGGAGAAAGAATGAGATAGAGAGATGTATATATATAGATAAAGGAAAAAGAAAAAAATTTGAAAAACTAGCTGTTAAACGACCGTTGGGGGTGGCGTGAGGGTGGTGTGGCGTCGTTTACCACCGGCATGGGGGTACCGGTTGGGGCACGTACCGGCCCCGTACCGGTTGACAACGGCGGTGTTACCGCCGATACCGGGCCGGCGGTACCGTCTCTCATACCGGCCCCATAGCGGATGGCCTTAGAGATGCTCTTAGATCATCTATTACCATTTATTAAAAAGTAATATTTCTATATTATATATATGAGAACCCTAATTAACAATGACGTTTCAATAAAGAAATCCAACGACTTTTCTATTGGAATAAAACAAATCATGATTATTTTAGTCGATGATGATGTAAAAATATCTAATGAATAAAGGTATAAATTTGAGTACAAAATAAACCAATAAATATAAAGATTATAAATTCTAGTATATTAAACTTATTAAAGGGAAAAATATTGCTTTTTAATGCTCAATAACACCCTCTTTGTTACAACTTACAAATTAATATGCAAACGTTAACGTCCATTGACAATTAAATTCTCAAAGTTTTTGTCTTTTTCGACAAAGCGCTTACTTTTTTCGTATTTTTTTATTGATTATTTAACTATATTTATTTAATATCATAAAGCTATAATTTAAAGGCTATCACATATAAACATTCACAACTCACAAGTATCCATTAAATGTTGATATAAGAAAAAACATAAGTAAATAAAATTACATATTATATTTTATCCACAAATAATATTTCAAGATGAAAATTAACACAAGATAACAAAGACAAAATAACATAACATGTCTAATATGGAAACATATTTACCATCACATACGCCCCGATTGATGGGCTATTTACGTCGTCTTCAATCAGAACACAAGATAACCATTCTACACGGTCGTAATTAGTTGGCCTTGTTCTTTCTTGCATAGTTGAAGTTTTTGATTCTGTTTAAATGTACACCTTTTTTTAAGACAACACAAAAGCCTATATACTGTAACTAAAACCTTAAAAGAAGAGAATGCAGCTACACAACATTCGTTGTTGAGCCGTTGTTTGGTGTCGGACTTGTAGCGGATGGTTCGATCCTTCTCATCATGAACCCTGGTGGCGGATGCGAACTACCATCTTCATCATGATATACATATGCAAATCCACCATGCCTGGTCATGTCCATTCCTGCCATTTCATCTTCTTTTGATACCCTCAACAACTTGAGTTTCTTTAGGACATAGAAAAGTGGCCCCATGGTCGCGCTGACCCACCCAATGATCACCAGTATTTGGATGATCTGAGCTGCGAATAACTTCCCACCACCGCCCATTAAAAGCCCGTATGGACGCCCAGTGGCATATACTTCATGGACGTACTGTTTCTTGGCGAACAATCCCGTGAACAATAATCCCCACGCTCCACACCCACCGTGTAACTGTGCCGCCTCTAGTGGATCGTCGTATTTTAACTTTTCTGCAAGCTTGTTAAATCCTATCAGAACCCACGCCGCGACAAAGCCACACACAATTGCGGCCCATGGCTCGACCACTGCACAACCAGAGGTAATAGCCGCTAGACCTCCTAACAAGCCATTACAGACATCGGTCACATTCCAGTGACCGACCAGTAGTCGTTTGCTGAACAAAGTGGTGAGTCCAGCGGTGCATCCAGCCAATGTGGTGGTGACAGCTGTCCTTCCAACAGCACTCCATTGGCCGTAAAAAGCATCCGAAGTGTTATATGATTTTGAGATGGTGATAAAAGAACCGGGATTGAAACCATACCAACCAAACCACAGAAGGAATGTACCCAAAACGACAAGTGAGCTACTATGGCCTCGTAAGGCTACGGATCGACCAGAACGGTCAAACCGACCGAGTCGTGGTCCTTCAATTAACGCACCCCAAAGACCAGCAATCCCACCCACCATGTGGACCACACCCGAACCGGCAAAGTCAATGGCTCCTGACCCAAACAAGAGACTACCACTGGTTTTTGAAGCACTGGCCCAACCATCACTAGACCATACCCAATGTGACACTATAGGATACACAAAACCTGAAAATCGCAAGTGGTCATTGAAAATGTCACAATCAATATTTTTTCTCATAAATTTAAATACCATATATTTTGTTAATTAAAAGTCATACATCCGGATTTCCAGCTAAAAAAATATGGACCAAATCTTATAATAGCATTCTTGACGATTTTATAACTTGTATTAATCATATTATATTAAAAATAGAATAGAATACATATTCAAATATCTAATTAAATGTCCGAGATTAAGCAATCATTGAATGGGTCTATAACGATGTGCTGGAAATAATTTACATGGGTTATAATTGCAATCCTCAATACTTTAAAACAAAGGATTGAAAATCAAAATATTTAAAACAATTACGTTTAACTTGGATATATAGCTTTTACATTTTGCATGTTACACTTCAATTATATCATCTAAAATTTCAACATAGTTAGGGGTGGTTTGTTTTTTAAGAGGTCTAGAGTCTGAAGTCTAAATTTACGTCTGTATAAATAAAAAGTGGATGGTGCACACGTCTTAAAATTTCAAGAGACGGTAAAAGGATTTCATTTTATTCCTTAAAAAAAACAAAACTGCCTTAATTCTTCAAATCCCTTAATTTTCAAATTTAGAGAAGTTTTAACAAATAACTTTTAGAAAACAAAAGCATCCCCCTTATACAAAAAGTATTTCACTTCCCCAAATATCAAGAATTTTCTCATATCTTTCATATTTTCTTCATTTTATGAAAATTTTGAAGAAAATAAATTATAAATTAATAAATACTCTAAAATTATTAGAATCTTTGTTTTCTCTATTATGATGAATATATATGTTGAATATGAATGATTACAAATAAATCACCATCACAGACTCACAGTTAATAAAAAAAAATATTATAAATAAATTACATATGTTTGGCGCCATTTTTGACCAAGAATGTAAAAAGAGTTGTTTTTGTGATAATTTAATCCAAAGAAAAGAGAAGTAGATGAAGAGTAGATAAGAGAGACCTGTCAAGAAGGAAGAGTAAATAAGGTAAGCCACAAACTGAGTCCTTTCAGCAATGGAGCCACTGGTGATACCCGCGGCCGCGATGGCGAACGCCCACTGGTACAGAAAGAAACTGTAGTCGTAAACCTCCGACGGGATCGACTTCAGCCCGAAGTTATGCTTTCCAATGAACCCGTTGGACGGTCCACCGAAGGCGAACGCGAACCCAAATATGTAATACGAGATGCCGCCAGCCGCGGCATCCAGAACGTTGGTGAGCATGATGTTCATGGTGTTCTTGGCGCGTACGGAGCCCGCACACAGCATGGCGAACCCGAGCTGCATGGCGAACACGAGGTAGGCGGAGAAGAGGAGGTAGGTGTTGTTGATGGCGAAAGTGGTGTTGGTGAATTGGTCGTCTGCGGCCGTGAAGCGGTTGCATATGTAGTCGGCAGCCGCGGTGGCGTTGGCGGCAAAGCCGAGGAGAGGGGTTAGTTCTGCGGCGGAGCAGGTGGTGGTTGCCATGGTGGTAGTAGGTAGTGGTGGTGGTGGTGGAGGGGATGGATGGGGGTTTGAGTGGGTTGTGGTTTTTATAAAGGGGAGAGGGGGTACCAAATCTTGATCTTAAAGTCGTGAGGCTGAGAGGCTATTGAAGTCAACTGTTGTTCAATTCCTCACCCATTTGGAAAGCAAATAATGTCCACATTAACTTGGTGTGGTTTGAGGACCACGAAAATTGGAAAGTAAAGGGATTAAAAAGGGAAAATAGAATTTACATTTATATAATAATCAATGGTTTGGGTTCATATGAGATTAGATCGAAATTTGCTTTTGTAAGACTTCAGTGTGAGATTACAAAATAAAATCCAAACTTTATAGGAATATATTGTAAAGGTATGAAGAGCATCAAACCTTTACCGTAAAAATAAGGGTTAATTACATGGGAATGTATCGAACTTGTCACGTTTTATCATTGTATGTACTGAACTTTAAAACTTACCAATTAATGTACTGAACTTGTTAGACGTGCCATTGTATGTATCAAGTTACCTACTAAGAACTTAACCGGTAAAAATGCCACATAGGCTGCCACATAGGATGCCAACTCATTATACATTTGAGTAAATTACAAATTTCATCCCTCTAGTTTAATGATTGGGTTCAAGGACTTGTTTTGCCATGTTCATTACATATAAACCCAAGCTACCAACACCACCATTGCCTCACCACCACCACCACTATAGCCACCCCCACCACCAAAACACCACCACTACAGCCACCACCACCACACCACAACCACCATACCACCAAAACACCACCACCGCACCCACCACCACCACCATCTCCACCATAGCCACCACAGCCACCACCACCGTCTCCATCAAACCAAAAATCAACCCTAACTGACACAGCCACACCACCACCACCACCACACCATCAATTTCATCTCCCATCTTCTTCATCTTCCCCAAATCACCACCAAAACCCTCAAAAAATTCCAACATTGAACACAAACCCATCAATGGATATCCCCCAAATCAACAACCCAAAACCGAAAACTCATCGTCGTCGCCGGAACTCCAAGACCCACCGTCGCCTGAGACCACCGCCGCTTCCACCTTCCAGATCTGAGACCGCTGCCGTCGCCTGAGACCACCGCCGCTTCCACCTTCCAGATCCGAGACCCAGCACCACCTCTTGAGTCCTCCACCTTACAGATCAAAAACTACCGCCGCCGCCTGAGTTCACCACCGCCTCCACCTTCCAGATCGGAAACCCACCGCCGTCGCCTGGGTCCTCCACCTTCCAGATTGGAGGTCGTCGGGAGTGGTGTGGCTGGAGATGTGGCCGGCGATGTCGCCGGAAGATTGGAGATCATCGCTTCTTCACTTCCTCGATTCATGTCGCCGGTGAGTTTGGGGTCGATGAAGCTGGAAAGGTTTTAACTTTTGAGAGTTTGAATTTTTCAGTTTTGGTCCTTGTGTTTTAGATTTAACCATTAGGGACCAAATTTCTTGCCTTTTGTAAATCTCAGGGACCAAATTTGTAGTTTACTCTTTTTAAAAATAACAAAATAAATTCCACGTCAGATATGACTTGTACACGTCAACATTTTTGTAGGTAACAAGTAACCCGAGACACACAATGACAACTCTAGCAAGTTTAGTACATTAATTGGTAAGTTTTAAAGTTGAGTACATACAGTGATAAAACGTGACAAGTTCGATACATCCCCATGTAATTAACCCTAAAAACAAAGATAAGCAACGAGTCTCGAATTCTAATACAGAATCGGTACCATACTAACTTCGGACCAATTCATGTTTTTTTGTATGGTAATCGGTTCTATCTTTTTCCTATAATCGGTTTTGGTAATATTGATATCGAGTCCTGTAATAACCGTAATTTCCGATTTTTGTTTAATAAGTAAAGTTTGGGGTAAAATGACCTTTTGAGAGAAATATTCAGGTGATGGGCCATTTGTGTCTATTTTTAGAACTCAACTTAATTGGATTGGTTTAACTATTTTAGGTATGAGCTTAGCCCATGGTCCATACTATAAATGGTATAGAAACCCTAATATTTGCCATATTGGGAAAAATCTAAAAGTGTATGAAGTGTGTGTTATTGGGAGAAGATTGTTCATCATCATCATCATCAACTTCACAAAGAGGCTCATTCGACCTAAATCAAGGTAAGATCTATGGTTTTAAGCTCTAAATTATTTGTATTATGATTGTGATGTAAGATAGAACCAATTGGGTGCTCTTTGGAACGAGTTGAGGGCTTGTAGGATCGACTTTAGGACGATTTTCAGCTGTTTTTCGTAACTGATTCACGATTCCCAAATTGGGATTCTTGATTTCCGAGTTGGGAAATCATAATTCCCGAATCGGGACTTATGATTCCCAAGTCGGGAAACCTTATGCTGTTCAAATGCCTTTCTCGAATTGGAAATTATGATTTCCGAGTCGGGAATTGGGCTGACCTAGTCGTTATGCTGACCTCATTTTCTTTTGAGTCAGGAATCCGGAGTTTGACATTTCCCGAATCGGGAATTGGTGTTTTCTCGAATCGGGAATTGCCATTTCCCGAATCGGGAATAGCGGAACCCCCGTGCTAAGTCTGCCTAGGGATGTCTTAGTTAGAGGAGTTTGTAAACGCGGTTATTAATGCCTTAGAACTTATACAGGCACGTTAGACGAGGTCAACGGCAGAACAGTGAGAATTGCTCAGGTGAGTTCCCTTATCTAAAATGAATGGACCATTTTACAGTTATTCGAATTTGCAAACTGTTTTGAAATGTGGAACATTGCTGATTGATTGATAAATAACATGAAATGATATTACATTTAAAGCATGCTTAAAATGGTAATTATTTGATGATTTGACTGATGTGATGCACTATGGACACTGGGTACCTTGGAACCTCGCGTTCCTTGGGAGTTTAGCATTTGGTCTGATCCGCCACTTGAGGGTACCTCGGGACTACGTCCCTTGGGAGTTATTGTCAGGTGACCTGGACTGGGCCTGGACTGTATTCATTTCTTTGTCCGCACACATTCAGTGGGTTTTAACTTGATTTATGGCTAGTGGGCCGGAATTGTTTTATATACTGTTTTTGGGGGAATTCACTAGACCTTATGGTCTAACGCTCGCTTTCCAAATTCTTTTCTTTCTTATCTGTTACAGGAGTAGCCCAAGAGAGAGAGAGAGAGAGAGAAGGGCAAGGATAAGGTCTGACGTCTAGTTAGAGTCAGCCCTGGTTTATTTTTACGCACTCTAGTTACCTAAAATTTCTATCTCAGCCGTGGAGGGTTGTTCCACGTGCACACTTAGACACGTTTTCTTTTGATTAAGTACTTTATATCATTTCCGCTGCTTTAGATCACTGGATTGTTATTGTTATTGTTATTATATCTGTTTGGGATGTTGGGGTGTTACAAGTCCCCTTTAATTACCGAAAATATCAATCGGTACCGAAAGTAAAAAAGAAAAAAACACCATTCTTTCAAAAATCCCAAATTCATACCAAATAAAGCAGTTCATTACCAACCAAAGAGTGTGATACTTATACGGTTATACCAATCCCAAACCTTCAAAAAATTCCAATTTCTTGCAATCAAGTAACCCCTTCAATATCTAACTTCAAGAAATTAAAGTTTGAAAGTTGTAAAATGTAAAATCATGACTGATAGGATACTAGTATCGATATACCAGTACCGGTACCATACACTTCTAATTGGTTCGCTATTCGGTATTCGGTATTGACTATTGAGTTTGTCACATTTTTAGTAGCGGAAATTTTCAGTAGAATACTAGTCTCATGCTCACCCCTAGGTAAAAATATTGTTAAGGTTTACCATCACAATTTTCCATCTGATTTTAAATGTTATTCATATAGTTTCATGGGTCGCACGAAAACAACACGATCTCACATGATTCCAAGTCTATTAATTTATACATATAAAGCACGCGTCCTTTCAAGTAGTTATAACACACATAAACATATATATATATATATATATATATTAGAGAGAGAGAGAGGCAGGTTCATACAAGAATCATACCTCTTTGTAGGAACAAAAGAACAAATATTAACCACATATTGATGTGGGCCCATGTGGGTTCCACATATTAAAAAATCATATATGATTTAGTGGTGGGACCCACCTGAATCATATATGATTTTTTTATATGTGGCATTAACATGGGCCTACATCATATGTGATTCTAATTAGTTCATTTGTTCCTTCAAATTGCAATTATTCTTGTTTAAACCTACTTCATACAAGAACAACCCAATTTGCAAAAACAAAGGAACTGATGCGGTAATTATCATACATAAAAAGCGTAACAAGTTTTAACCTCTAATGCCTAGCCACTGTCTTACCACATATACAGGCACGCGTACCTGATCGTGAGTAATATAGTGTAGGAAAGTCCAGGTATCGTATCTACCACTGGGAACGGTTAAGTTATCGTAGATTATTAATCTAAATCAGTTTAATTAACCTAAAGCTTTTGGGGGGGTTTATGAAAAAGGTTTTAATATTAAAAAGACAATTAAATTAACTACTAACTAAGAAAGCGATTAAAAGATTAATTAAGAACTATATGAAGGAAAACAGTAGCACTTATCATGGTATAGTGAATCCCCAAGTGGGTGATTTAAATAGGCCAAAGGTTTGGTTGTTTTGGTTATTGTAGGAATTTAAGTCAAGGACACCCTAACATGTAATGATTACAGTCTTTAACTAGGTATTGGTCCTCCTAGATCCAATACTAGGTCGTTTGTCAGGCAACCTAACACCGGAAATCCGATCCTAATTCTATTGCATGGTTTTCTAACTCCAGGTCACTCTCGGTCCAAGTAACCACTTAACACAACTCTCTTGGTCAAAGGGTAGGTTAAGGTAGGTTGATTATCCTATCGAAATCTATCTATTTTGGTCAAACAGATACACCCAACCAATGAGTTCAAATAACCAAACAATAATAATCAGAACGGAACCATAACACACATTCAATCAACCAGAAACAAACCAATAAACATTAATTACGAAATCATCATCCACAATGGTTCATCGACAATGACAAGTACCACTATTAAAACTACTCACTAAACATAATGTAAACAGAAAACATGATAGTAGACATGATACCGACAATACAACGACGGATGATCAAGGATCGAACCCCGCAGCGTATCGGCACCACTCTGACTTTCACTCCCGTCTCTGCCTCGTATCTCGTGCTCTCTAAACGTCCTTGTATCGTCACACCATGTCTTGAACTGAAGGAGGAGGCTGATATTTAAAAAAAACGTCCAGGGCCCATCTGGCGATCGCCAGACTACGAGTTTCGCGGCGCCAGACACTTAGGTCAAACCCTGGTCTTCATCTTTGTCGAACTTGGCGGCGCCAGATGGCTACTGTATTGAACTTGTGCATTTTTCACGTTTTCTCGCCTTTTTCGTACTTTTCCGTTTCACGGCCTCCAAATCCTACATAAACAATAATAAGCTCATTTAGTGAGTGAAACGATCAGAAATGGGTGAGAAATGGGGGTAAAGTCATACAATTAAGCTCAACCAAAACATGTATAATTTTGGTGTTATCAGGAACCAATGAAATCACATGTGATTTTGTGCTGCGATGGAAAAAGCGTGTCTAGGCCACGCTCCGACAAGGCGAGTGGGTGAGCCCCGAGTGGGTGTCCATGCACAAAATCACGTGTGATGTTGTTGGTTCCTTCATTCTTGCAATTTGGTTTTGTTCTTGTTTGAACCTAATTCATATATATATATATATATATAGGATTGAGTTCTGGTGAGAAACTGAGTTACTCTATCACTAATCAAGTGTCAAACCAAATTCGTCACTTGATTAGTGACAGATTGGCGCCAAAAGGGTTGGTGGTCATTTCGTCACTAATTAGTAACAAATTTTGTCCCTCGCTGATTTTTGTCATGACTGATAGCTCCTTTTCTAGTAGTGTCTGTTGTTATAGAAACCATCCTCGATCGAAATAAGCTTAACCAAACAGTATTCAACAGGCATCCCAAGATCGACACACTAAAGACCGTATCATTGAATGTGAGGGGATTAATGCCGATTGTTTCACTTGGGCGCACGAAAACATGGTTGGAATTTATCCATAAGTTGAACATTGATCTAGCCTATAAGAATGTCAAACAAAAGCATTGAACTTCGCTCTGCAACGGAATACAGTTATCAACAACAAGGTTGATAATTAGTTAATGATAGGCAAGATCAAAAAAATCAAATCCTCCATATTCGTCCTACAAAAGAAAATTGGTAAATGAAAAGTGTGCATCAACTTTACAGATCTCAACAAAGCAAGCCCAAAAGATCCATTCCCCCTTTACCTCATAAAAGGCTATAGTCAATGCAACCACTAAATATGAATTACTAACATTCATGGATGCTTATTTCGGATACAATCAGATACTCATGCATCCAGATAATACACAAAAGTATCTATTGTAACAAAGTTTTGCCCTTTGGTCTAAAAAATGTAGGATCTACATATCGACTATTGGTAAATCAAATGTTTAAACAACATTGGGAGACAAGATAAAATTTTACATCAATGAGATGCTCGTCAAATAATAAAAGGCGATCAACCATGTCAATCATCTCAACCAGTCGTTCGACATCCTAAGAGAATACATAGTTAAATTAAATCCCACAAAATGTTCCTTTGGAGTTTAATTGGGTAAAAATTTTGAACATGTGGTCATACGGCGAGACATTGAAGCCCGTCCCAAATGAATTTAGGCAATCCTGAATATCCAATCACCCAAAAACCTTAAAGAGTTATAAGGTTTATTGGTCGAGTGGCCGCCTTGAACAAGTTTATTTCTCGATCATCAAACAAGTGCCATCTATTTTACAATATCTTTCGAGAAAACAAATGATTTACATGGATCGACGAGCATGAAAATACTCTTTAAAAGCTTAAAGAGTACATGTCATCTCCCCCATTGCTTTCAAAGCCAAAAGACGAATAGATTCTACAAGTGTACCTATCACTTAGAACCACTATTGTAAGTGTTGTTTTCACCTGTGAGGATGATGCTTACACTTGTACTTATCAGCCAGTACCACTATTGTTTGTGTTGTCCTCACCCGTGAGGACGATAAACAACCACTCCCAAATTACTATGTGAGCAAATCTTTGCTCGTCATATAAAAGCGATATCAATCTATGGAAAAGATGCTACTATGAGTTTGTTATGGAAACTAAAGACTACATCATTATTTCGAAAGACATCCCATAACTTCATGACTAACTTTCCTCTAAAGTATGTGTTAAGGAAACTTGAGTTAACATGATGATTAACAAAATTGAGTATATACTTTAATGGATTTGAAATCACCTTCCAACCTATGATCACAATAAAATCTCAAGATTCAGTGGAATTTTTACAAATTCCAGGCCTAAACAAGAAAAAAAATAAAAAACGACGATGTGCTCATGATATTTAACAACAATGTCAACTTGACATTACACGTAGATGGTTCTTCGAACTTGGAGGAGCGGGACTTGATGTGGTCTTAGAGTCTCTGTACGAAACTTACATCGTGCTAAATAGTGTGCATATATCAGCTACCAAATACCACAACCAATATCATGTGATACTCAATGGTCACACTTGTGAGCACTATAATTCTAGCAATGCAACCAACCTTTTAATATATAAAGGAGATATAATTCTGTAACTTTTTACATAATTAAAGGATTAGAGCATCTTCAACATCTTTTCCACAATGAAGAAAATGGAGAAAAATGAGAATTTTTAGCTAAATTATGCTCCAACAGTTTCCCCAAAACTTTCTTCAAAATGGAGAAAGTAGGAGAGAGAACAAGTTTTTTTCCAAAAATCATTACCATTTGAAATAACTAATAATAAAACCTTGAAAAAGTGTTTTAGTTTAATAATTAAAATATCATTACCATAAATTAATTAAATTTTAGTTTAATAATTAAAATATCATAACCATAATTTAATTAAATTTTAGTTTAATAATCAAAATATCTTAGTTTCCATATTTAAGTATTTTCTTATTCCCTAAGTCTTTAAATTAGTTTGGATACCTCTCTCTCTCTCTCTCTCTCTCTCTCTCTCTCTCTCTCTCTCTCTCTCTCTCTCTCTCTCTCTCTCTCTCTCTCTCAATCTCTCTCTCTCTCTCTCTCCGTGATCAAGAACTCACGGTTTCGATCAAGACAGATCGATTCAAGCCTCGGATCGTTTTTCTTGTTAGTTTCTATTACCAGCTAATTGTGATCGTTTGCGTCATCATGAATGGATTATTACTTGAGTGATTCAGATATCTCTAACCATTCTTTTTAGTTACTGTTAATAAGATATTAAACTAGAAAACTAGATCTATCGTTGGAGTTTTGTTTTGGGATGATAAGATTTGAAACCAGTTTTGTTTCCACTATTTTTATATGATTAAAGGTTTCAAAAAATTTCATATACAGTGGTTTCATTTTTTTGACTAACTAAAGTTTATACGGTTAATCAGATTTCCCAAAAACCCAACATATGGTATACTCGATATGTTAAGACTACCAACAATGAAGCCAAAAATGAAGTGCAGATCGCATAAATGAATTTAGCCAAAGACTTAGGAGCAACGGGGTTACCGGTTTTTTAAAAGCAATTCCCTTTTAGTGGTTAACCAAATGTACGGAGATTCATGACAAAAGACTCCATGTGAAGTCTATTCAAGTAGCCAAGAAGATATTGAAAAATGTTCGACCCATTTGTTATATGATCAACAATACAAGAGACCAAAAATATGCAAGTTGAGTTCGCTCTAATATGGGGTCTGCTCTTGGAAAATCTCCCTTCGACATAGTACCTTGGTTTATTTGACATTTTCATTTATTGAAGATCATGGTCACACCCTCTCCCTTGACGAATAAGATGTAGGTTGTGGAAAGAAACAAACATAACCTTATCCACATGACGTGTGTCGAGTCCATAAAAATAATAAACGAACTAAAATTAATCCTGTTATCTTTCTCTGCACTAAAGAATTGTGATAGTGATAAATAGCTAGGGTCGTTCTCAGGGGGACTCGGTTGTTGTTAACCGCGAGTCCAAGACATGGATCACGTGAAGTACGTTAAGACTTTTAAATGAAAATACAGGGTGCATGATTGGTATATACACTCATTGCAATATAATGTAATAGATTAATAGATGAACTTCGAGGAATAAGTTGATATAATGTCACTATGACGG